>OU452221.1:9944140-9959140 GCA_911728455.2 Marthasterias glacialis
TAATTAAGGCATATACGTCATACCGTTTTCTTGAACTACTTCCCATGGGGACAGTGTTTCCCATCTCTGATGACAAGATGAGATTTTGTCTGTACCTCTTCCTAAGACATGGGTCCTACAAAATGGACTCCACAACACAAAACAACAAATTGGTTGATAATCAAGAGCCTTTTCCAAACCGAGGCTTATAGGCTTCCCGGCTCTGGCTTGAGCCCCGTGTGCATTTTGCACGGTGGTGCAACATTACACGGAGCCGGAAGCCGGACCCACAGGCCAAGGTTTGTGTAAAAGCCACTGCCTTTGTCGTTGCCTCAACTGAAAGTTCAATAGACACGTAATCAAATGTTTAATCTATTTTTTTTTATCCGGGAGTTGAAGCTTTGATTATGAGCTGAAGGAACAAAACTTGATTTGGCGGAGTGAGTTGATTGATAAACCGCCGGGGAAATACCGGTAATTGATTTTGTTTATATAAGCGCGTTTTATAACTTCGTTTTGCTTTTTTTTTAAATTGCGTTGTTTTCACAGATGACTTATTCCATTTATCGATAGAATCACCGGTATAATTTAAAAGAAGGGGCCTCGTTGATTCTTTGGACGAAATATAATTCCCATACTCTAGTTTGTAAATAAACTTTATCGTCTATTCAACCTTTGAGAAAAAAAAAAGATTAATTAAAGAAGATGATCTACTGCTATGAACTTATATTCAGTGAGCTTTCTGACTAAAGAAAAAAAAAAAAAAAACCTAATACAGCAAAACCCAATTTTTTTTAAACGACCTTCAATTTTTTGAAGCACACTCTGTGTGGCTCACGCTGCCGCCTCTTTAATTCACAACCTTTTTATACAATGGGCATGGGTTTTTAACTATTTCAGACATTAAAACTATTATTTTGAATTAAAAAGACTTTAAAAAGGGGGAAGGAGTACATCATTAACGTGTACTTAATCTACCCACGCTCTCAGTCAGCCCCCACAGTATTTCAAATTCTTTACTCAATCTCAATTTGTTCATCCAATCTATACGGAGGTTGGTATCTTCTGTATTAAGGTGCGCAGTTTGGGGAATCACAAGCAAGGCAATGAAACTTGTAATTCACGTTCAGTTAAGTAATTGTCGACTCATTTTGTCATGATACACACTACCCATAGAAGTTGCTTACGCACTATTATGTTCGACAAGAGTTTTTATGTCGGATGATAGTATTTTGAACCACGATGTCCGACCCATTGTGCCCAACCATGGAGGTAGAATTAGACCTCCATGGCCCAACGTGCCGACCCATTGTGTCCACGGACATGGTCAGAAATAATGGTTCGTCGGACACATTGGGTCGGACACCATGGTGAAATATTTTTTCGTCCGACACAAGGGTCCATGTCGGACATAATGGTGCTTATTAACAGACGTCCCTTGTAATGATTGTAATTACTGATTTTGTGTGGCCCAAGTCCCCATATTATAATAATAGACCCCAGGACATTCACGAAATTTTGGCGTGGAGTTATGTCCAACGGTGACAAACCGATCCCATTCCTCACCGTAGTCTTGATCATATTATTATTTATATAACGCAACATGAAAAACCCAGGTCTATTTCCTGACCGTCATGTTTAGTGTTGTCATCGAATCCCGGCTAATGTAAAGTGAAGTCACACCCGATTAAAATTCAACATTGACACAATGCCATGATGTGTATACACAACGCTATCTCTCCCTATGTCTCTTTGACGACAGGTAATTTTGATTAGTTTGATGAAGGCAAGTTCAAACAATCACCGCACCCCTGTAGTATGCTAAAGTCAATTCTTAACCCTCGCAAACGTCAGTACCACTAATGAAGATGGAAGCTAATCATACCCACGTGTATTTACAGCCAAGATGATAATGATGTTTACTTACTACTTCGGGCGTCTCGAAATAAATCTTAGGTTTTTTTTGGTGTGGAAACATCGAGAATAATAATAATGATTATATTCGTAATATAGCGTTTAATATTAAAATCTCAACACGCTCGAAGAAATTACAACAATGTTAACAGTAAACAATTAATTAATTAATTACTAATAAAAAAAGTACGATTTAGGGGTAGTTCCTTTTGAAAAGAAGCGATTTAAGCTGCGATTTAAAAATTCTACATTCACTGATTGCCCTCAGTTAATAAGCAGGAAGTCTGTTCTTACAGAGTAGTGCGTAAATTAATGGAAAAAGGACGGTCACCATAATGCCTTGCTAGGCACTGAACATACTCGAGAATGATTAAGCCCAACTCCATTACAACTTCTTTGTGTGAATGTTGGACTCACAACCTGATATCAACTCTGTGAGGTACCGGTACTGTGGCGCTGACTCGCCTTGGAGAATTAGATTTTAAAATGATACAGAGGATCCTTCAATTCAACCCGCACTATACGACCGGTATAGCCAGTGCAATTCATGACGAATGTGCGTCATGTCTTCACGGCGATCAAAACAAAACGACACTTTTATGGGGATACCGGACTCAAAATCTTCTTCATTTTGGCAAATGCTCAGAACAATTGGAAATTTGAAAAAAATATATTGAACAATCTGATTTTAATTGATTTATTAATGCAAAGAATTGCAAGATTGAGCAACAGAAACTACTAAAGTACTTCGGTGTGTGAAGAATGGTGAGCTCGCCACGGAACGACGATGAGAAGTCAGTTTGATTTCTTTATGACTGGACACTGCACACAGATTTTAAAATTAACGTCGTGTACAAGACAATTGAGTTGATATATATAGATTGTACAAATCTATTGCGTATATAGTTCATCATTTAACATTATTTTAACTAATGTAATCCTACACCAGTTGACGTCATTGTGACCTCATTAATATTTATCCTAAATAAATATTTAGATATAATACGTCAAGTGTCAAGTGACATGGTCTTTGTTCAATTCGGCGATTACATTTTAGCGAAAACAAAGGGGAAAATGGTTTATGTTTTGTTTCGTCGTGAGTCTGGAAGAAGGATGGAACGAAAGTGTGACCGGCAAAAGGTTATGACCTTTTGCCGGTCACAATTACAGTCCAAAATTGTGTTTCTAGAAGACTGAGTATGAACGTTTTTTTTTTTTTCTGCCGTTTGTTTCTATAAGTCATTGTGGGAAAGTTAAATTCTACTTTCTTGACTTTGTCAGATTTTTCAGACGGTTTATTTCTCCAGAGGATAGGCAAGGGTATATGAACTTTAGAATCAGTAAGCTTCCAGATTGTAGATTTCATGGTCATTTGATTCCTCGTTACGAAGTGATGCTCAGTGGCGTAACTAAGGGGGGGGGGGCACGGGGGGCACGTGCCCCCCCCCCCCAACTGATGTCCGTGCACCCCATGTGCCCCCATTTGAAATCTAGACTTTTGAGATTAAAAATTACCAGAATTAAATGTTACATTTTATGAGCATTTACGTAGTAATTACGATGGTTTTTTTTAAACTGTTTTTATTTATATCAACACATAATGTATTTTGTTTTACGTCAACACGTCAGAAAACACTGAAAAAAGGCTTGTTTATGAAAAATACAAACGGAAACTACATATTTCTGATTGGCCAAAAGTGCCCCCTAAGAAAATGGTGCACCCCCTTGTGTCCCCTAAAATTTTACCCTAGTTACGGCGCTGGTGATGCTACTGCTAACGCAAAGCCAGCATTTTTAAAGCTCATTTCAGGTCGACGTGATCTTTTGTAGTCGTTGTTGGGGAAATGGTGTATGTTTACCTGGCAAACGTATGCCGTCTGACCACTAATAAGTTTTTTGCACTATAGGGAAATCACAAGCTTGCTTGCTGCTGAAACAGACGTTAAATCAAAATGAAATATTTATGTGAGGTTAGAAAATACGTCCTGTTTGCATTTTCTTTTTTTAAGGGATGGGGGAGGTAAAATAAAATGTATCGTTTTCTTTTCTTTTTTCTTTTAATTGGTCGACAAATGAGACACAGATACACTCAACACCCAAAACAAACAAAAAATCAAATAAAATTACTGGATCCTGTTTCCGGCGAATTTACTGTTTTTTAAGCGTACGTGCAAACTTCTATGGAAAACGTTGTTAAGTTTTACTCTAAACAAATTAAGTTCACAACTACACCCTTCCCCTTACCACCACCCCTCCATTGCCCTCCCCTCACCACCTTGCTCCCTTATTTATGCTATTTCAAAATCAAGTTGTCTGAAAATGAAACAAGTGTAACGAAACCTTCTTTGCACCTCCATTCGCTCATTGATGATTTTTCAAATCATTGGCTACAAAACATCATAAAGAAACAATTTACATTAAACGAGGGATTTATTTTTTTATATTTTTTTTTTAAATTAAGAAATCCCATGGCAATTGTGTGCACGTTTTCGTACACGTGTCCATTCAAACGCAAGTTATAAACGATTGACAAATCAAAACAAGCCGCAAACATTTTTTCTGATAATGTCCAATTATCATATACATGAGATTTGTTGATTGGGGGGGAAAATTAGAATGAGTGCGGTACCGTAAATGTAATAGACGGATAAACAGGAGACAACAATTAATAAATTACGGACTTGTAAGGAATTATAATATTTTTTAGAATTCGTGGGGTGGTTGGGGCGGGAGTTTATTTATTCTTGGATATGCACGTGATGCGTGGGATTAGCTTTAATTATGTTAAGCCCAGGGACTAATTTGATAGAACTGCATAAGCAGAAGTAGTTAAGCACGAACAGTTATGCTTACCTGAATTAGGTTACCAGCCAAAATACCATACCACACATACCGTCTGTGACGGGTATTGTGCATAGTTTTGCTAAGCAGAAAATTGTCATGCAAAATTTTCTGCTGAGCAGCTCTGAAATTGGCCCCCATGATCACAGGCAAGCTAACGTGACTTTCGCTAAGTACCGATTTTCCTTTTTTACGAGTTAATAAGCCCGGTTCATACTTCACGCGAATGGCGAAAGCGAAGCGAATTTTCTAGCGTCACAATTGAAAAACAGCGCGTACTAAATTGTTGGTCAACAAAATGCGCTTCGCCTTCGCTTTTGCGTGAAGTATGAACCGGGCTTTAGATAGGACGTTGTAGTCTCTTGAGCTTATAAGATCGGTGAGGGTGTGTAGTCTTTCATTAGTAAGCCCATCTTAGTGATTTCTGGTTTGGTTTCCCACTTTGTCTCTGTTGCGAAACCACACCATAAGAAAAAGACTTTCCCTATTCCCGCCAACGCATTCCTCCGGGAAAATAACCTTGTGCAGCTGACAACGGCCCTTTTCGAAGCCAGGGCTTATAGACTTGGGCTTCAGGTCAGACTCTGGCCGCCTGATTGAAGCCCCGTAAGGAAAGCGCACGTTTTCTAAATAACTGACAGAGCCTATAAGCCCAAGCCGTGCTTTCGAAAAGCGCCACAAATCCAGCGTGTAATCTAAAATAACTTTGAGAGCCGTGTGTGCCTTTGAAATCGTTGAATTGTAGTCATGCTTGACTTGCATAGCCCATACAATTTGCCTCATTGGTATCTGCTGCGTTGCTTTATAATTCATACTTGAAAGTTAGTTGGGTAGTTTTTTTTTATCCCACGACTTGATATACCGGGTAGGCCAACGTTTTTTCCCAACCTATCTAACTCACCCACCCCCTTAGAAAACCGTTGAAAGTGAGTGAGCCTATTGCCGAAAAGCTATTTTATCAGCCGGATATATTTGATATTTTTGTTTTGCATAGGGTTGGGGAGGGGCCGGGCTTTAACCCAATCCTCATGGTTCATCCTAAGGGTTAATCTTACCTCTACATTAATAACTTTATTTTTGTTGCTATTATTATTTCTTTTGTATGCAATTCGCCCATCACAGGGGCTCGAGGTGTGGGCTACTTTTTATTGGCACAGAAGCCTGCCCCTATGCGCAGAAACAAGACATGGCGAGATATAAACGCAAATCTCTTCACAGCACAGCTAAGAACAGGGAGGGGTAAATTAATCCGTTGGGAGACAAACATAACTGCCTCGTCCCCTGTTTGAAGCAATTATAGTGAAGTACGCAAGTGTCATGACCGGGATTCGAACCCACATCCTGATGACTTAGCCGCTCGGCCACGACACATTAGAACATTTATTGTTAATATTTTATGGTCATTATTTAAATTGAATTGCTCATAATGAACTTACATGTTATATTTCTAATTACTTTTGTTTACTTGTAAACAAATACAATTATAAAATTTGAGTTATTTTAATGAACAAAAGGTGACGAAAAACAAACTGACGCTGTTTTCTGCGCTGGGAGAAGTTAGCAAAATTTCTGCTGATCGTATGCAGTGTGTTTGTGGTGTACAATCGGATGTGTAATTATCTGTCAGAACCACACAATACGTCAGAACTCTGAGAGTCACAAAGTTGAGTAAGGGGAGGTGGGGAGGGGTCGGGGCGGTGGAGTATGCTCGTACTTGAAGTTACATTCAAACCGAGGACAAATTGACAATAGGTACACGATTGCTATCACAAAAGAACATAATGGGGGGGGGGGGGCGCGTTTGTCAGGACAAAGAGTTGAACAAAGAAGGGTCCACCATTGGAGGTCATTACACACTTGTGTATGTGTGCAATATTGAGTATGAATTTTGTAGCCTCACGGATCTGATATCAAACAAACAAGCAAACAACCCAACAACCCTTCAAACAAACAGACAACAACGAGGTTAAACGCTTCAATCCAAGTATTAAAAACCTTATCACAGTATGACCACCAAAACATTGATTAAACACCAGAACAAATTGGAGAGGATTCTCTAATCACGCTCCACGCCCCGTGTGTACAAGTGTGATTTGTGTAAAAACCCAACCAATCACAATGCAATACCGCGTGCCATGGTCACATGGTTTGTTACGAATAATGTAAACACGTGCTCCCAGGCTCGCTAGCTGCTTCACGATCGAGTAGTCCGTGTTACATACGATACGTGCACCTTGGCTTGCGCGCATCAAGTACATCATCCGCAGTGAACTCTTGCCATATCACGTCAAAGGGGCGCGTGAGAAATGTATCTGATTCTGGACATTTGTTTGTGAAAAGTCAACACGGTAAAGACGGTTTTTGGTTCAGAGACGTGGACATTTATAGCCGATGTACAATTTGTTGTATCACATGGATAAAATGCTGTACAAGGTGCACGTTACTGATGATGACATTATTTGGTTGGTTTTAATAAATCTTCAAAACATCATCTTGTGCAAAGTACTGGTTCTACCTCTTCCGTGTTAATGCGCAAGAGCATTTGCTGATCTTATTGATGCAATAAGGTAAGAAATCTCAAGACTTTGCAATATCTATGTATAATTCAGTCAAAACAACCTCCTCATCCCCATTTTGTTGAAGAGAGGTACTGTTCTATCTCCAGGGACTCAGACAACTAATGTAATTATGCAGCAACCTTTGTAGTTCGGATATTTATAGAAAAGTAGAATTGCCAATCGGATGCAAAGTTTTCATGAAACAAATGATTTTTTTCTGTCTGGAATTGCTGCCATTGATTATTGTTCCGCACTTCAATAAATGAGGATGTAACATTCCTTTAGAATCCATCCACACATCTACAAATGAAAAGCAACAGAAAATATATTCATTTTTGACAAAAAAAATGCCATCAAATCATTTTGCCGAAACAATTATCTTTAGCAGCGTCCACCCCCCGACTGTTCCGGGCCCTGGACATTTATGGACATACATGTTTTTCAAACATTTATGTAAATTAAGTTTTTTTCATAACCATTTGTTTCTCATAGATGTTTATTTATATTTTTCTTTTTTTCTGGGAAATATTTTCAAAGATTACTGATCAACATTCGTATGTAGAGTATGAGAGGTATGGAGGACACGCCTAATAGCAAAACGACAATAAATATGTTATATAAAATTCTGCTGATGCCGACTATGGTGGGATAAAATAAAATAGTAAAAATAATGATGGTAATAATAATAATAATAATAATAATAGAAAACAATAATAGTAACATAAATAATTTCTAAAATTGATAAAATACAGCAAATTCCATGCCACTCCTCTTCATTAAACATGTGATGTTTATTTGCACGTGCTCTCGGCACAACCATTGCCTTATACTGTTTTCTTTGATTGGTTTGTTGGGGCCTGAACATAACATGGAAATAAAAAAGTTTGTTTTCCTCTTTTTTTTCTTCTTTTTTCTTTTACATTAATTGTAGTGACGCAACAGGACATTGTGATCACGCGCACGAACCTTTTTGCTGAGTCAATCTAAGCTTTCATTCAAACGCTCCAAGCCATCAGTGCCAATTTTTTCCACAAATGGTTTTGGGAATACTTTTAGAAGTCGCAAAGCAATCGACATAGGCACGTTATGAACTCGCAGAAAATGTCTGACAGAACACTATACCATCTTTCGTTCTCTCGCGAGAACGTAACCACCGTGAACAAAACTTGTTCAAAGGTTGGGATTGACCACGGGTGTGTTTATTGAAAACCCGAAAGGCGGAAATAAATTTATTCTTTCCGAAACCCTCTGATGACTTTACGCATTTAACATAATTAACTCCGGGGATACAAACCTGTCTGAACTCTTTCCTTCACATTGATTATGCCGCTGGTTGCTTTCGGTGCAACCTTTAACCACGGTCACAGCTCGCATTGGAAGTCTTCTGGATATCGTATTTAAGGCCTTTACTTGCCTGGATAAACATGGCGGAGAATCACTTGGAGTGGGACAGACCGTATATGCTTTTAGCGTAAATCAGCCTTTGTCAATTAGTAAAGCGAGAACAGATGAGCGTGTAATTGTGATGGATTGGAAACGCCGAGCTCAAATCATGTTCCGTCATTTTAGATGATCAAAGTAGTGTGCTGTTCATTTCCATGTGATTCAGTGACAAAAAAGAAAGAAAAGAAAGGGACAAATCCCCATTGCGTCACGCTTCACGGGATAGGCCTACCTACATCAGGGTAACCGATAATGTTGCTAGCTGACTGCAGCTTTTGCCGTTCCAGCTTGTTTAAAAGCATTGACAGACTTCCAATTGTCAGCGAAAAAACAAGGGGCCATTCGTGTCTTTTGGTATAGTCGAGGACGTCCTCAATATTGTGTACAAAACCATCAAGGTTGTCTAAGGGGGAGAAATCCAAAATGGCTGATGGAAAAAAAAAGAGAAATCCTTGACTGACATATTGTGGAATGACGAAGCGGCCATTGTAAGGTCCTTCAAGCAATGTATCAAGGCTTAACATTGAAACAGCTGTGATTTTTTTTTTTTTTTTTTTTTGAGGGGGGTCTTTATCGACTTTTGCGGTATTGCAGAGGGAAACTTGTTATGGACGAGTGTTAATGGTATGTTTTTTATATTATAAGGTGAGCGTTCTGAATGGAACTTATCATCATCCCCCCTCTCATCCCCTCCCCCTCTTCTTTAGTTTGTAAAGTATTTGATTTTGATTTTAGTGCACAGTTAAAGAAAACGTATTGGTTCGTATTTTTCATGTTGTGTTCATTTAAATTAAAGGGCTGCAAAAAAAGAAGAGGAAGAAGAAGAAGAAGGAGAAAAAAAACAAAAAAAAACGTAATCGTATTTGGCATGTCGTATATTCTGCATCATAAATCCTGGTGTCGTCGACCAATTTGTTTTCCACTGGTCCTCGTGATTCGTGATAAGCCTTAAGCCATCATTGTCAAATGTGCCTCTTTGGTTGAAGTGACATCCTTCGATGTTTTTAACATTTATCAAGAGTGCTATTTACAATTTTGTCCATCTGTTGGAAAATACGCTGACTTTACTATAATTTTGTAATAATCACTCTTAATTAAGGTCTACAAATAATTTTAGGATAGATTGTCGACGTTTTGACTAATTGAATTTTTGTTTCAATATGATATACTGGCTGCTCGATTGATATTATTTTGTGTAATGGAGGCTGGTAAATTAATTTAACCTTTTCTCATCATGTCTGCGAAATGGAAGGCTCAGGTTAAGAGTGACGTCTTTTACACGACAGAGTAACGTCATTGAAAAAGGCATGGACAGTGTACTAAATAGACCCTGCATGTTTTGCGCCTTTTGCAAAGTGAAATGAACACAATTGCGCTCTTGAAACGGATCCTGGTGTCCGAATTAGGTGAGGTAAATATGTGTTTTTGATGCAGCGGTTGCTGGAGGGGTCAATTTCTTCCAGACGAACCGACACAAACTTTCACTCATTTATATAGATTTGTGTTTCTTTGAAAGAAAATGTACCGTTGGAAACTTAGTCATATAAATTGTCTGCATTGGTACAGAACATCTGTGACTATTATCCACTCCAAATTTGAGCAGCTTACTCATGTTCGTTGCTCAAGTTTGTTATTGACGTCAGTCAATTCAAGAGTTGATAGGACCTTGCTGAATAAAACATAGCATTTTTATCAGTATTTTCTCCAGTCTGCGGAGGTTAATATATTTCTCATTTATATAAAAGAACACCGATCATCTCTCCCCAAAGGCGGCATTCCAATAGCAGCTTCCCCATTTAGTTCTCTCTGTGTGTTTTATGCTGCATTGTATCGACCATAGCAGCCGAAGTGCAATGACAGGGCAGCGATCATGGCAGGATTAGATGCCGACTGAACTAAGTTTTACCCTGGTTTGAGTACCACGTTACCATGACAATTAACGTCTGTGTCAAAAAGAGCACTCCAGCTCAGTCTATCCTCGTGCAGTTTAGGATGATTATTTTGATTTGCATCTATGATAGTGCCTTCATGCTCCCCAAAGGCGTCACTAAATTAAGCAGAATTACGCACTAAGTGTTTAGAGAGCAACCAAATATTTAGCAAAAATTATCATACTGTTGAAAAATAATTTATCGGACATGATGCTGTTGAGCCAATCTCAAAAACAACACAGTGTGTTGAAAAAAAGAAAAGAAAATATGTACGTATTAATTGTTATATAATCTACAAATAAATAAAGCACATGCACACATTATGGGCCCCCTCCTGCATTGTTGGGATAATTATAACATTATATTATGCGACCTCCCCATTAGTTTTGCACATAAAGCGAAGTGAGGAAGTCCTGTCTGTCAAAACACACAGATCCCTTTTTGTTAAAAGTCTTCGGTTGCAATGATAGACGACCAGAACCCCCCCCCCCCCCCCCCCCCGACACACCCCTCCTCAGCAGAAAAATATATGAATGAATAGATAATATAATGATTGTTTATTTATTTTTGTATACATGGTTTTTGTATATATTTATAAATAAATAAAAGAGAGAAAGAAAAAAAGAAGGGGAAAAACGACACCCACAAGACTTTTTTCTCGAAAGATAATTCAGAGGTTTATTTTCATTTAAATGTGACAGTTGGTTGCAAATATTAAATCAATCACAAACAACTGAGGCTAAGCCAGGACTTTCAAGGGGGGGGGGGGGGCGCAAGCTTTGAGGGTCATTTTCCAAGCTGAAAATTTTCAGTAATGCCGCTGTTGTTTTAAGATAAGTTGATCATGGCGTGTTGTTTGGGGCCAGCTGTAGGACCCCGGGGAAAATTTTCAAACACTAGATACTCTCTGTTGCAATCTGGGACATTTCAAATTTATTTATTTGCCGTTCAGTTTTTTATTTTATAGTATTTAATTTTATTTTGTTTTGTTCAGTCGTCGGAAATGGAGGGTGTACCCCCCCCCCCACGCGCACCCCTAAATCCGCCACCGCAGGCAGGAGTTGATGTTGGAAGTGAAATCTACACTAGGAGATGGAATTGAATAAGTGCAGTATCATACAAATAAAGTGGATTTGGTGCTGCTTCCCAAAACTTCTACTCGAGGCTTAGTTTTATTATCGTTATAGGCACAGCCCTTTCGACGGTTCTGCGCAATCATGTGTATACGTTGAAATAAACAAAAACCAGCGCAAAATGCCAGATGGGATGGAGTAATATTCAATTCAATTCAAATTCACATTACTCATAAAATGATAATATAGGTTTTCCCGGTCAATTTCCAAAAGTTTTCGTTCATTTTCATTTTCAAGCATTCAATTTCACTCGATTTTTACGCACCAGGGCAAAGTAGGGTTTCTTTTTTTTCCTTTTTGGAGCATTCAATTTAATTTTGTGGGCAACCAGGACCTTGTTTTCATCATTCGTTTTCGTTAAGGATCATTCTATTTTGTTTTGGTGCATTCGAATCTCAAATGTTTGCATTATTGCATGACGTTTTTCGAGTCTTTTCACTTTTATAGCATTCAAATTAGCGAGCGGTGAAGCGCACAAGATGTGCGACGGTGTTTTTCCTTTCTTATTCGTTTATGGGCAGTCATTTTCATGAAGTGATAATTCAAATTTAAATAGTCTGTAATTTCATCTAAGGTCCTTTTTCATTATATACTGGTTGAAAACTTGAAAGTAACAAAGTAATTAAGCTGGATCACAAAGCATAAAAACTTAACAGGATTAATGATTTGTTTTGTTCATTTAATCATTATATTTGTCAAATTCAACTCAATTTCTTCAAAATTCTATAAGATATGCTCTTACTGAGGATATGTTTATTCTTTCTTTTTGTTAACTGTTCCATTTTGGGGCGGTGTTTTGGGGATACGTTTTTGCTGAATTCACCCTTCGATTTCTTTACGTGCTAGACATCGGGGCATATGTGTTTGGGAATAGTTGTACCATCGGACACATTTCTCTTGGGTAATTTCTCCAACGTTTTCCTGGGCCACCTCCATCACACGCTCACAGGACATGCAGATACAATGTAAAAAATGCTTGAAAAAAATTGAAAAATGTTTGCCCATTGATGAAAATGAATGCACGACTAACCCTTGCAACTGCTTCAGGCGAAATTGAATGAACATTGCAACATGTTTAACTTGAATTCGCACCTCCTATAAAAAACGAGTGAAGCTAAGAGATGGTAGAATGCTTGGATAATGAAATTGAATGATTCTTTTTAATTTTTGAATTACTATCTGCGCGATATTTCAACTTCGATCTAAATTGAATGAACCTGGCGTTAAATTGATTGAAAATTGTGTTAATTTGGCCGGGAATAACCTATAATAACAAGCGATAGCAATAAACAACACAGAATGTAACAAATTAGAACTATCAAAATGTAACAAAAAGAGTAACAAGATAAATAATAATATCAATGACAAGAGTAATATAAAACAAGTAGGGCCTATAATATGAGATGGAGGCTGTTCGGGGAAGCCAGAGCTTATAGGGAACAGCCTTTGGACAGACAATACAAACAAACAACAAGACAGAAAGAGAAAAAAACAAAAACAAAACAAGACAACAAAATTTACGTCAATACAACAGTGTCGATCATCTAATCGACATTATAGTTATCAGCCGAAAGCCCCCAAGCTAAGCTGCATAATGGTAATGAGGGGCTCTTTTATACGAGATTTGAAGCAACATTGATGAGTGTGTGAATGTTAATCTGTCTCTTTTGTTTGTTTTGTATATTCATTAATTTATTTTGTGTTGCCTGCAGTGACGGCAAGGGAAAACCACAAAGATTGGTAATTTGGTCGTTGTTTTTTATGTTGCCCATAATTACCTGAATGATGCACGATGCATCGCTTATAATAGGGGTAGTCCCCCCCCCCCCCCCACAACAAACAAGCCATTAATTCTTAGTCAAAATCGCCGCCAGTGGACCGTGGACACTGATCGACCTCGTTGTTTACGGGCATAAACCATTTTGATAAAACTTAAAAAAAAAAAATAAGTTGATACTTGTCATTTACGTAATTTACACAACAGGTTATTTTTTCAGTCCATAAGCATTTTTTTTTTGCCACAGGTGCACGGACAAATTAATTATAATGTCTGTATTTTGATATTTCGCATCGTGATTGTCGCTCCCGGTGGACTTCACAGCAACGCGGGCAGTTCTCTTACCTTACAGGGATTATCCATGCAAGCAAATCTTGTTTTATTTCTTTGATGACGGTAAATTATAATTTCCTTTTTTTCTGAAAACGTTTCTGTCCCTATTTGGGTCACATTTTTTAGTGACCTTCTATAAAGATCAGTGGTTCCAAAAGGTATGTACTAAGGAGGGGCTCCAAGGTCAAATTAATTTTGTGATGCACTCATTTTCAAATAAAAATGATATTCCTATTCTTAAATAGTTTATTAAAAAACAAACATCGCAACCCAAATGCTGAAGTCACAATAAAATGCGTCAAAACATCAAAATAAAGTAGACAACAAAATTTTTTTCAAGGCAAAAAGTTTAGGGATTAAATAAATAAGTTCAAAAATTGTAATATTATAAAATTGTAGAATAGAGTCTTTATTAAGGTGGAAACAAAATACAAGCCTCAAACCTCACTTTGAAATGGTGTAACATTTATTTTTGTGGTATACTTTTTCAGAGCGAAATTTGAAACATGACGTCACTGGAGGATATAAAAACAATTGAATCTGTACATTCCAAAGGAATGTTTGCGTCGGTCAAAATGTCAAATTCAATGCATTTGTGATAGAATACAATGGCAAATTCAGGAATGAACTACAAATTTCATTTACAAAAATGTACAGATCCATATAATATATGGGTCTGTACAATTTGAAATGTGACGTCAATGGACGGTTTTATTATTATTATTTTTTTGGATTGTGCGCTGGAAGGGTATCGTACACAATGGCATTTTGCGCCATTTTAAAGTGATGTAAGAGAATTGTCATTTTCCCCCAATTTCATAAGGACTCTATCTATTGGAAAATGAGTGACTCTAAAAACCGAATTCGACATTGGTTTAAACTGACCTTGATCTTATATTCTCTTTGCAGATTTTTGCCGAGCGTACGAGATAAATTATACCACTAGGATTTCCTAGTTACAGAACTATAAAAAAGATGGTTATGTAGTGTGGTTGCTGTGTGGGTTATTGACTGATAACATTGACTGCTTGATTGAGAAGGGTATGATTTTGGTGTCTGCAGACTTACTGACGATGCCATGTGAAGAAAAG
>OU452221.1:9964140-9965619 GCA_911728455.2 Marthasterias glacialis
TTTTTTTCTTCCCAAGTGTAATCTGAGCTCACTCCTGGTATAGAGACATGCAAACCTTTCCCAGTTATATGATGAGCAAACATCACGAAGTAAGCTGACCTGTCTCAATTAAGACAACCCTACATCAAACAATAACGCTCCCCTCAGATGTATGCCTATCTGTCTCCCCGTGTGACATACACAATCAAAAAAACCATCTCAATAAGATCGTGAAGTTTCAATAACAAATTGCGGCAAGGCCTTGCAAACAAGTCCCTTCATAAAGCAAATCCCATAAGAGAGTTTCACTCTCGTCTTAATGCCTTTGCTTTGTCCTTACATCATCGGGGAGAAATTTATTGAGTACGCAGGTTGAACCGTTCAAAAGGCCTGAATTCATCAGTATTTTCTGCTTCTTTATTAAAGATCAAATGTCAATTTTCTCCTGTCAAACCATTGCCGATTTGTTACTTTATCAAAACTGTGCTTTCATTATGAGCGTTTTCTTCTTTGTTTGAGAAGTTCCAATTCCAACCTTGACTTTTTAGACAACAGTTTGTTAATAAATATAATGTGAGTAGTGCATAGCTTCAAGGTAGTTAAAAAAAAACAAAAAAAAAAAACAACAACAACAAACAAACAAACAAACAAACAAACAAACAAACAAACAAACAAACAAACAAAAACGCAAAAAATTAAAACACTTGGATGAAGGTTAATATTTGTGTGCAGTCAAACATTTATATCTTATAATTACTGATCTATCTATTGATCTACCACAAGGGCCCAATTTCAAAGAAAGTATCTAAGCATAAACCAGTTTTATTTTTTTATATTTTTTTTTTGCTTACCAGAGTAAGATTACCAGCCAAAACATATATATAAATAAATTAATTAAAGAACAAACTAAGACCAAAATATGCTTACCAGATTTAGGTTACCAGCCAAACAAATCATGTCACGTGTACCATTTGTGACTGATGTCCTGCTTCTTTTTGCTTAGCAATGCATCTGTAAAGTAATGTTTTCTGATTTTAAGCAGCTCTGTGAAATCGACCCTGGTCTTAGTTTGTCCATGGCCTTACGACCAACCACAAGACGGCACAATAACATCTGTGTTTGGGTGCGCTATTATATAAAAAAAAAATATTAACATATTTTTGTTTTGAAGAAATTAAAATTTTAATATTTTTTCTCATACATAAAACAATATTAATGAATCAGTATTGTGTTATTTATGTTTCAAGATATCTTAAATTTCATCAATTTGAGCCTATTTTCCAGAATGGCGTCCTCTTTTGGTCAGAGTATCTTTCGTGGTTAGAGGAAGACATGATTTGCATTTTGTGTAAACAAGCGCAATTAGATTGAGTAAAAAAAGGACGAATCATCCTAACGTCATTAACATTAAATGTCCTAGTACGGTTCATGGTCCGATAGAACATTGACTAAGAGAGAGAGAGAGAGAGAGAGAGAGAGAGAGAGAGAGAGAGAGAGAGA